>JAHDVE020007203.1:0-40306 GCA_022606495.2 Halesus radiatus | reverse complement strand
TTAGTAAGGTAGACATCTGCTCGGACTCTTGATTTGACTTAGCTCGAGCTTCAATCTTAAAAATATTGGTCAAACATTTTAAAACAATACTTTTAACACCATTCTGCATTATTTATTATGTAAGTTTTCATTTTAAATAATAAAATATCGCACTTGAGAAAGAAGTTGGGACTACTTTGTATTTTGTATATTCGATTTTGACAGTTTTAAAGCATTAACATTGTTACCGGCGCCCCTAGCGAAGAGAATATGAACTACATAAATAACCACTGAAAATTTTCTAATATCAACCTTATTCTATTTGTAGTTATATTTTTAATCAATAGAGTCGCTACTATTTTGCCTGTCAGTTAGAGATCCAACCACCTGCTATAGTGTATCTACAGTGGGTGGCCATCGCATAAGAACCACATTTTTTGTTGTTTTCAATTGATTTTTTTTTTAAACCAATAGTTTTTTCATATTTTAATATAATGTTATATTTTATTATATGATGAGATCGTTCTATTCTAAGTAAAAAAATTAGTTAACAATTTTGGCAGGCAAGTTCTAATAAAAAAGATTATCAGGATCTGACTCCATGACCCAGAACTGCCAGAATCTATAAGAAAACCTATAGCAATCATGCCACGACGTATTGAAGCCGTTGTTTCCAATAAAGGCCGTTTCACCAAATATTAATACAATTTTTTTTATAATACCCACTAAATTTGTGAAACGTTTTCATATATACTTAGGTCAATAATATACTTGTACACCTATAGCGTTATTTTCTATGTAACATTTGGAATTCTAATGAATTTGACGAATCTCGTAGAATGTCATTGTCACTTAAATAAATCGCTCACAAAATCACTGCTCTCAATAAATTCAATAGTCTCGATGTAAATTTCATAACTTCAAGGCGATTGATTTAAAATTAGATTAAATCTCCATAAGATGAAAAAAAAACTAAACGCACATAATGGCCTTTGGTACGTGTTCTACTAAGCTGAGCTCTTAAGTCGACACAAAGAACTCAACAAATCACCTTTTCAAAAGGAGCATGTCCTCCCAACTCATTAATCTGGGATTATTATAATTAGGGTCCAAAATCTCACGCTCAACACGGCAATCATTATTAAATTTAAGGACCAATGGAGCTTTAGTTTGTCAAAATAGATGCTCGGGCACCGTGGTTAATGCGAGTACACATAAATATACAATGTACGCAGGATAGATCCCATTCAATTAGGTTGGTATGAACGTAAAGATTAATAGCAGGTTGACATGTTTTTATCGTTATTATTGTTGGATTAATTATGAAAATGTGAATTTGTTTATTAGTGGAGACCGACAAACGAGTTACAACTTAATTATAATTGATGATTCGACAGAGCAGTTCAAATTTAATTTGAGTAAACTATAATCCTCGACCCAGACATTTAGGCCAAGTTCATTACCCCTTTGACGAATGTTGACATAATCTTTTTCAGCAATTTTTAATTGATAAAAAAATACCAGTCTGATTACAAATACGATATTATGTTAGTACACAGGTAATCAAATTAAAACCAAATAGCAAACTTTGACATGATAGTAGGTAACTGTTGTAGACCGGTCAGTAACTGAGTTGGCATCGCGTCTGGGTCGAGTTCAATTCCTCGGCTGGCTAAGTCCCCCATCACGACACAGGCAACATCTTCCGCTTCGTGTGATAACAGTAGGAGATTTTCAAATGTTGTCAAGTTACTCGTAACCCGGGAATGTTTGTCTTTCTTTTTAGACAAAAAATAAGAAAAAAACGATGGAAAGGTAGACTGGGTAAGGTTATAGTCCTTACAAATCTTAGCTGGTTTATTCCATCGAAATCCATTTTTCATCTTCCCCTTAAGGGCGAGAGGGACGTCGGAGAGTTACTATTTATTAAATCAAAATAATGATAGTATTATTACGCCATACGATAAACATAATGTTTTTAAATAGAAAAATATTTATTAAATATTTTATAAATTTACATAGGCCTAGTATTTATCAAAATCTAATCAGAAATATTACTTTTTCTGACCGTCCCATTGTATGTTTTATAAAATATTTAAAATACGAATATGATTTTAACAGTGGAGAAAAGTATTTTTAATCCTTTATCGTTGTGTTTTTGTAAATAAACATAACCAAAGATTTGTAATCGGCAAAAAAAAACATTAAAGTTACGTAGTGTTCATAAAAAAATTAAACCACACACTGTTCTTTTTTTTAAATTTATCTTATCGACAAGTTACAGAAAAACCTTCACAGCATTTTTTAAGAATATTCAACTTTTTAAATGTTTTTGTAAAACATGCGTAGAACGGTCAGAAATGTGCAATATTTCTGATTATACTTTGATAAATGCTAAGCCCATGCAAATTTAAAAAAAAAAACATAATAAATATTTTTCTCTGTAAAAACAACACGTTTATCGTATTGCACAATAATATTATCATGATTTTGAATTAATAAATAATAACTCGCGGACGTCCCTCTCCCCGTTAAACATCTCTATTATTTATTCAAATATGTAAAAAATTCTTATTCTTTAAACAGATTATTTTTTCTCCCTCCCAATAATTATTGTCCGTTATTTGAAATAAAACATCTTCTCCTTTGATCACGTTTGTCGTGTAAAATTATACTTTGAATAATGGTCGGTAATCCATTAGTTCCTTATACACTTTGTGACGACAGCCCGGAGATGAACTTTGCGATTACTTAACGATTACCAATTATTTATATCCAGTCCAAAGTATCTTCGCATGACTTTGGATAAATTGTCTTAGAACAGTTCCTCGTCCAACCGGTTCAATAAAGACTGTCATATTTCGTTTGACGTGAAATGTCAATATTTAAACCAATTAGCGGCGCTGGCCGACATTATGATCGGCGGAATTGTCTCTTCTGATTGATGATTCGCGAATGGTTCCCATAGATCCACCGCCAGAATAGCTGAGCAATACTGATGATTGTCGATTGGTGCTAAGATGCCCTGTATTTTTTCATTGTGATGCTTAAAATAATGAGGACTATTCTTAATATAACAAACAAAATTAAACCCGGAAAAAATTAAGTAAGAACTAAACTATTGAACGTTCGTATCCTGATAAAAAATTACTTTTGAAAGTCGGGCTTTTTTTCCTCAGAGTTTAATATTATGTTAATATTTTACCAAAAACTAATTGACGAATATTATATATAATTTTTTATGATTCTAAAATTTATTCTATAAATAGTAAAAGAGATATTTTCAACAATCCACTGGAATTTCCAGTATAATATAAATTTCAATTAGCTTTCAAATGTTTTCAATAAAATTCCGATTTTTTACCAAGAATTACAGACTTTTACATCGGCGGTATTTGTATTTGATCTTTAATTTTCAATCTGAACCGCATTCTGATTACGAAGCTGATAAACCACAAGACAATAGTAGCGAGAATTTATTTATTTGCATAAATATTTGAAACCATCGCACGAATACAATTACCTACCGCATCGATCCATTTTCGTATCGTTTCCCAATAAAACCGTCGACTTTGCATCGTTTTCTAATAAAGCGGTCCACTTTGTATCGTTTTATATTGTCAATAAGCGTTTCTAGTGTTTCTACGGTATTGAATCTATTCCAACTGCACAGCGGCTTACCGAATTAAATGGTAAGCTATGGCGAGCTGGTGTTCTTTGAACTATACTTACGGAGGTACAAGATGGTCGATGATTATTTTGACACGGAGGCCGGAAGGCACAAAGAAAGACATAAAAGGGAATATACCGCGGAGGGGGCAACCGGGGCTAATTGCAGCATCGGTCAATTTGTACTTCTCGATTTATTGCGGTGGATTTGTATCCATTGTCTAAAATTGAGTAGTGATTAGTTTTATTCAAGCACATGCACATTGTGGTCGTTTTGGTACGCTTAAAATAGCTTTTCAAAAGATATTTTTATTTACGGCTGTCGCATTCAAAATTTATATTCGTAATAGCTTTTCTATTATTATTATTTACCCGCCTTCAAGTTTTAGTTACTATGGTGTTATGACATTCTCCGTGATGTATGAACATACTGGTACCTAAAAGTAATCGTTTTTTTGTTAGTTTTTATGTCTCGATGTCTTTATATTTTGCATCGTGCTTTGCATACTAACAAACTCTACTAATGCTTCTTTGATTTCTGTTTACAATAATCAATGCCCATTACGACCGTTTTTTTTCAAATATATTTGACACACCACCAGAAGACAAATCCAGTTGGTAAAATGGCGAAATTATACATTTTGCGGTAGAGTTGGATGGTTGTTGCCAAAAATACGTTATACCTAAATTTTTAAAATTGTCACAACAGGATGTGCCTAACAGGTGATGAAATAAACTGACACCATCGAGCTATTTTCAACTTCTTGAATGTTTGGCGTGATATATATGACCGGGAATAGGTATTTCTATATTTCCAATAACTCCTTTAACAAAGTTGAAATCATCAGGGAGATACGCGTGCCATGCAATCATAAAAAAAAGTTTTTGTTCCGCTTTCTTTGGTTACTTTTACGTTTACATTTTTATTTTTTTAGTTCCATTTGTGTTTTCCCACAACACTCTTTACGTAGAAATGTACCCCTTATACAAATACACATAGGAAAGTAAGTCCAGCTGCGCGCCTCCTACTCTTATTACGACGAATTTCCTCAGAATCTTCTTTCTTCCTTTAAACATAAACTTCAAAGTAGCGAATGGTGTTTGCTTCCCAACTTTGATATTTGTAGAGTAATTGCTTACCGAAAACGGATAAAGTAAAAATATATATAATGTAACAGTTGAATACTTTTACAGAGTGAATTGTTTGGTTGTTTTAATTATTTTGTTTTAGTTATTTATACATTCGAGTTCAATAACTAAATATAACTTATTTACTATTGGATACATTATATACTAATAGGTTTTATCTTGCTTAACTTAATGTGTTTCTTACAATGTATTTTCAATTTACTATTTATTGTAATTTTGAATGTTTCCGGCAACGCAGTATAATATTTCATCCCTTTGTAAAATAAACTGTTTTGCGTATTGGCTTTGTTCTTTTTCGGTAGTTTGATTTCCTTGGACGTTCTGGTATTAAATCTATGAATGTCCATGTTGTAAACAATTTTGTTAGAAACATATTTTGGTAATAAGTTATTTCTTATTGTATGTATTAATATCATTGGGTTTAATGTCAGAATCTGTTTCACCGTTAGCTTATTTAGTTCGTTTAACATTTTAGCTACTTTTGAATAAGTATTAGTCTTATTACTACCTATTTTGGAGAGTTTATCACTTGTTTTGTTCTCTATCGTTACATAAGAAAAGAATCGTTGAGCAGTAGTTTAAATGTGGATATTAGTGTTGTACACTATAATTGATGTTTTCCTTGAATGTTTTTGGCGAAATCTTCCCAAAAAAGAGATCTCCTTCCCAATTTTCTTTGTAGCATGCTTGTTAAAGGTTGTTTTTGTATCTATGTAATTTACATTTTCAATAATTTCATAGTAATTTTTTTTTGCTTTCACTGGATATCGTCTTAAGCCTAGTTTTCATACATTTCGTCTTATTTGTATTAAATTTAAGTTTATTTATTTTTAGCCATCACGCTTCAATTATAATGATAATTTAGTACAGGAGTACACGCTTTAAATGAAATATATAGCCACGGCCAGGGTTGCATTGGAGATCAGAAGATCAGAAGAATGTATTAATTTTTCTACGGTGTCCCCAATATTACCACGACAGATCTGCTGTTATTTGCCAAAAAAGATGCCGTTAGCTTTTTCACTCCCAATATGAACAAAGTATTATGGTGATTATGATGAATGAGCTCTAATCACTAAACAAAACTTAGTTAGTCAAGAAACTTTCCGTTCTTAAATACTGAATAATACCTTGTCATTAGTCATATATATTTCGCCGATCAAACTGAGCGACCGCTAAGTACAATTTTGCTCATCAATTCCGGTGCGTCCAAAGTGCTTGAGACTAACCTTTGATCATCGGTACATTTAGATATCATAAGCCATCTTTTTTTCATGACTTAACCCTTTTGTTTAGTGTTGAACTTTCTAAGTACATTTGTACGTATTTATCACACTGACAGCAGAGCTAAAAACAACTTAATTTTTGTACAAATGTGTGATCAAAAAATTTTACAAAATTGTTTTGTTCATTTCGGAATGTGAAAGTAAACATTCATTCATCATAAGAGTATTTCATTTAAAAATAACTGTGTTTAATTTATTAAAGTTTTTTGGCATTGATTAATGAAAACACAATAATGAATGTCGATAACATGGATTTGATTTCTTTCATTGTGAATGTGGTTGCTTAGTATTAGCTCTGTTTTGATTGTTGAAGCGTCGGTCGGTTTCAATATCGTTCCCTGTTATACAACAACGTGTTCCAGCAGTATGTGACAATGGATGTACTTGTACTCTATGTACGTTAAATTAAACAAATCTCAACCTTCAGGACCTCCTTGAAAACATGCGTCAGTTGCCACCATGTTATTTCTTTGCGCTTATCTTACTACAATAATTAACGTGTAATAAAACATGGGCCATGATATGGTGTAATGTGTAATGATAGCATAGAACACCCTTGTTTATATACCCAGATAATACAACTTCATATCCCACCCACTGAATGACTGCCACTCCGACTCTAGCCTTGGCTGTCCCAAAGACGATGAAAGAATTGCCTAAGACGTGTTTCATCTTTCATGGACCATAAGTTAATAAGTACATAACAGTTCCCGTGTTATATTCTCCACAGGAAACAATTTAACCAAACAACGTGGAGGCCTATTGTAATTATTTTAAAGGAAAACTCCTTATTCTTTTCATTAGGTTTAAAGACATTTTTTTTATTTTTTTTTTTATTGTTAAATATTTATATTGAGGTTTAAAAACCTCATTTTAATATTTAATCACTGTAGAAAATAATATTAACATAACCTAAATGAAACGTATAAACTGAAAAAAACGACAGAAAATAAAAAGATATCAGTCGCATCTGGGACTGGAACCCAGGACCTCTGCCTATCCGGGGCAACCGCTTAACCAACTTAGCTAATCATTATAAAGATAGCTGCCAATAATATGGCATAAAAAATGGAGAATTATATAAACAAATCTTGAATTTGAGATATGATATCGATAAAGATGACATAAATTGAACTGGTCTCATTAGTTGGTTAAGCGGTTGCCCCGGATAGGCAGAGGTCGTGGGTTCGAGTCCCAGATGCGACTGAAATCTTTTTATTTTCTGTCGTTTTTTTCTGTTTTCATGTTTCATTTAGGTTATGTTAATATTATTTTCTACAGTGATTACATTTTAATTAAATTAAAAATAAAATTTAATTAAATTAAATGTCAATGACAATACAATTTTAATGGAGTTTGTGGTTTAATTATCACAGCATTGTTAAAACTTGCAGGTGTATCACACATTTAGTTTATTATTACGTACTTTACAGGTGTGGTTTATTAACATTTTTAGAATTTAAATCACTTTTATCTGACATTTCGGGCTTTCGGCGTGGGTTCTTTACAAATAACGCAATTTCGTTAATTCGGTTAATTTAATAGGAGTATTATGCGACAAATGACTCACTAATAATGTTTAATGTCAATACTTACATTATATTGAGTTTTTTTTTTACGCAAATATCGATATTTTTAAAGAATGTCGTTTGCTGAATGACAACTCCGCTGTTATCCGAGAGAACGGGAACCGCTGTTAAGTATGAAGTCTTTAAGCCCTTTTTTTTCTTTAAGGAAAGTGAAAAGGGATTTTCCTTAAAGACAACTAGAATAGGCCTCTTAGTCTTTTAGAAACGCCGTAATTTTTTTCATTCCGATTTTCCCACTTTGCTGTGTAACCGATATATTTTTGTAAATAGATATTTGCGATAAACTTTAGAAAAATCATGGTATACAGTCGATTCCGCTTAATTGGACCACCGCTTTGTCGGGACAGTCGGTTGACCTTGACCATATCTTACGGAGCAGAAACTAAAGGAACTAAAAGTAATTTACTTCGGTTCTCTGGGATACCATTCCGTTTCATTAGAATAGTAAATTTACATTAAAATATATGTGTATTTCTAAAACGTTTGAACAATGTTTTCTCGCGACCTTTGATAGTGTATAATATGCGCCGTACTTAACGGGGAGAGGGACGTCGGAGAGTTATTATTTATAAATTCAAAATAATGATTATATTGCATAATTGCAATACGATAAATATGGTTTTTATTACGTTTAATATTTATTACGTTTTTTTTTTATTTCCATGGCCTTAGCATTTATTAATATATAATCAGAAATATTACACATTTCTGACCGTTCTACGCATGTTTTGCAAAAACATTTAAAAAGTTGAATATCCTTAAAAAATGCTGTGAAGGTTTTTCTTTAACATGTCGATAAGATAAATTTAAAAAAAGAATAGTGTATAGTTTAAATTTTTTATAAACACTACCTTACTTTAATGTTTTTTTTTTAATGCTGATTATAAATCTTTGGTTAAGTTTATTTACAAAAACGTAACGAGAAAGGATTAAAAATATTTTTCTCCACTTTAAAAATCATATTCATATTTTAAATATATTGCAAAACATACAATAGTACGTTCAGAAAAAGTAATATTTCTGATTAGATTTTGATAAATGCTAAGCGTATGTAAATTTATAAAATATTTAATAAATCTTTTTCTATTCAAAAACATTGTGTTTATCGTATTGTGTAATAATACTACTGCAATGACGGTAGCCCGAGATCCGCACTGAATACCTATGTTGATTTTGTACAATTGCAATTCAACGAAATCACAAGACAGACTAACTACAATTTATTGATGAATTCCAGCAGAAATATTTTGTTATTGTATTTTTTTTTGTTTCTGCTGTAATTGTTTTTTCACGATTTTTTTAAATGATTTTTTTTTCTTATTCATAACTATATATCATTTTTCCAACAATTTTATAATTTTACGTTAAACTTCGCTTATTAAAATCAACCGCTTATTTGGGACAAAATGTTTGGGGCCTGATGTGTTCCAATTAAGCGGAATCGACATAATTTAAATATTTTACAACAAAAACAAAATGTCCTATACAAAACAAGGGATGAACGAATTTAAACCGCTTCATTATAGAAGAACATTTTCATACACCATAAAGAACATCTCAAATACGATTATTACATCTTACGCGTTTATTTACTTGTTATTTCTTCACATACGAGTATTTGGATTTATTTTTTTACAATTCACTTATTAACCGCACTAGGACTAAGCCTGTTATATTTTTAAACTTACCATGGTTTGCTATTTTGTACATTCATTTTATTAATATTTTTCATCTCTCTGTTGAATCAGAAAGTTCTATATTATCTTAATGTTCCCGCATATGATTTCCGCTCACGCCTTTCAAAATAGCGTACAACTCAGTGCTTGCCTCAGAGTAAATACTACTCTTACCACGGTTTACTATTTTGTACATTCATTTTGTTAATATTTTTCATCTCTCTGTTGAATCCCAAAGTTCTATATTACCTTAATGTTCCCGCATATGATTTCCGCTCACGCCTTTCAAAATAGCGTACAATTCACTGCTTGCCTCAGAGTAAATACTACATCCTCAGTCACGACACAACTCGCTCTCATCTTATCTGCCCGATCTTCATCCGACCATCCGAGTAATTCGTCAAACGTAGGTACACTACACTCTACGCATTATCTCGGTCTTCAAAATGCTCCGAGATGTCCATCTGCTGCACTATACTAAACACTCACAAAGCACGAACAAGTTCTGATCTCGAATTGAATTCCACATTCCAAAGCTATTGCCATTTCGTAAGCGAAGCTTTCGGCCATGGTGGCAGACTAATAAAATAGATGGACATTTCAAAATATAAGATCAATGCCAGATCACTTTCATCCACGTTGCATAATCGTAGCTTAAATTAATATTATAGGCCTTCTTGTATAGAATTGTATCACACATGGGTAAATTAATAGTGAGCTACTATTTCATTTCAAATATCAAGAATTTCAGTCAAATATTCGCAAGAATTGATCGACCGACACAAAGTCTATCTATTTCTTTCACGCATTTATATTTAAAACCCCACTCAGCATCTAAACAATGAAGTTCAATCGTATCGAGTCGTATCTTCGAAATGAAATACTACACGGCATCATACATCGGCCATACCTTTGAATAATAAATAATGTCAATTTGTCAAAGATGCTTTGTTTCTTTTCCTACGTCAATTTATGAGATGAATAATTCCCGAGTTTGAACACTATCTGCACCGTCAATCTGAACTGTGGATGCAAAACGTTTGATTGATAAACATTTCCGTTTATTTTTCAGCCTCATTGCCCAGCATTGTGGGTGGCTGCATTTAATATTGAATCTCCACACGACACATGACTGCCTGTTGCATAAATATTTATGCAGGCCTCCCCATCAATGGATGCAGGTGCACTGCGAAAGAACTAACTGCGAAACTTTATATATTTTTATAGTCTGGCTTAACAATTCGCCATCTCCTTTGTTACTTGAGCCAGTGCTTGATTTGAGGTATTCATTCTTAGAACGGAGATAACAATGATCTCGTTTGCTGTCATTTATAATACGAAAATAAACGGTATTTGAGCGTGGGGGCATAACTCAACGATACAAAACTAATGGTCTCGTGTGTTGGAATTGAGAAGGTCTCTTATAATGTATGATCTTACGTACGAATATGAAGAATGTTCCTGTACCACGTTCCTGCACTTTAAATATTTAATAAATATTAAGTTGTTTCTATAGTAGTTTTGTGGATAAACTTGGCCCAAATAACAAACCATTATTTATTATTTGAAATAGCTGTCGGCTGTTTTGAAGTCTAAGCAAACTTTTAATGTCATGGTACAACATTTTGTGAATGCTTTCATGTTAGAAGTGTCATCGCCCACATCATATCGTATATTACCAAATAAAAGTTATTGCCTAGTGTTGGTGCTTTCCGAAAGGCCGTGTCTTTATATATGAAAACGGTGCATGAATCGTTCAAGCATCCCGGTTACAGGAAGTAAGTGATTGACCTTTTTGAGCGGAACCAGTGCTCACCTCAAAACTTGGTTTTTCACGTCCGGGAGGGCACAGGCCTTTGTAAATGTCTTACTCTTTGTGAAATCGCTCATTGCATATTATAGCGAGTTTTTTCAAACATAAAAATGAAAGCCCCCTGCATCTCTTGGTCTCCTGTTAGCCTAGCACCCGGTACTCACAACATACAAGTTTGTCTGTATCACGTAATACGAAAAGAACTTGAGAACATCTTAATGACAAAATTATCAAACCATGTGTTGATTAAAACAGTTAAGTATATTTTAATGTGCTACCAAACCTGTCTAACTTCAGTGAATTACTAAGATTAAAGTATCTATCCGACCAGTAAACTTTCGGCTTATCTCGCTAATCACAGGCATAAGGTATCAACAAACATGGTATAATCACTAGTTTAAGATACCCTTCAACGACGAAAGTTAATTTTATGATAAATGCATGAACCAGTAATAAAAATATTACTTGTAACTTCCTGGTTACTAGCTGATATTTGATCAAACGTCAACGGTGGCAAATGACACAGTGCAGTCGGGTACAAGGCTCAATCACTTTGAAATAATCAAACGAATTAAAAGTATTTGATCTTAGTTTATTTTTGAACAGCTCTCGGATGATGCCCTTCGTTGTGACGAAACCTCGATGAATCAAATGTGGTACAGATCACGATACAAGTTAGTAATTAATTGAATTTCTTTCGGTTAATAATTGATTCTTGTCCATACGACATGGTCTCTAGAACCGTGCATAGTATTGGCCCAATAAAATACTATTGGGCAAGCATGCTTTATACTTTATACTTTGTAAAAGCTCCGGTTTAAGAAATTATCTCCGATGAACATTATTTATTGGAGCGTAGTTTATTTGATGATTTATTTGTCCAAATAAATATTGACATTGGGAAATGGGCCATAAGCTGTTACAATTAGATGCCTACCTATGAATTATAATACGATACAGTATTTCGAAAGTATAAAATACTTACTCCTCATTTTATTTGTTTTAAATCAATAGTGATCTTCTGCCGAGACAGAAGTAAAAAATGGCCCCATTGTTTCCTTTTCGTTTCTATTAACCCAATTTAGTTATCCTCGTTCTTTTCACATTCAGAACTGTTAATAAATTACTTATCTTTAATCTTTTACTTCAATCTATGAATAATTTTTAAATAAATTATTGTTCTCAAATATTAATGACCTTAAGAAAACAGCCATTAAAATCCGTGTAAAATTATTATTCTATATTCTAGTCTTTCAGTTTAAAAATCTATTTTTTACAGCCGTTTCACCCTTCGGAGGCATTATCAAACTATGTTCCGGCCACATACCTTCGCAGTCGTATTATTTTCCTTACGCAAAAGTTATTTCTATGCCATTTGTTTGAATATGTTCTTGGTAATGCGTGAGCTTTGGAGTTTTCTTGAAATGTATTATCTAGTTTTTATGTGAAGCAATATTCGGTTAAATAGCAGAGAAAATGCGGAGTTCGAAAATTAAAAACAAAAATCAAACTCAGTATGGGTAGTCAGTCAGTGGGACCTAAGTTAAAAATATATATTGTTATGTACAGTAAAACCATTATGACTGGATCATAGATACTCGTATATAATTTATTTATTTATTATTTTATGGACAATTTATTGTACTTTAACAATATAACACACGAAGGGAAAAAAAATGACACCGACAGGAGAGCTACTATATTCGTACATGAAGAGAGCAATGACAAATAATATATACTAACTACAAAAATTTATTTACAAGGAAGATAATGTCAAGTCATAGCCTTTTATCGAAAGCCTGAACATGGTTTCGATAAAATCGGTTTGAATTTTAATTATCTTTGTTTGCGTATGGACTGACGGCATGTGGAGCGAATTAACGAAGAAAGGAGTGTAAGAAGAATGTATGACGCGAATGTGAATGGAAGAAGAAGCCGGGGACGCCCGAGGAAGACATGGCACGATCAAGTGAATCAAATACTTGAGTCGGGCCATGTCAGATGTCGGAATAATAGAAGAGAATGTATGAGACGATGTATGAATGTGAATGAAGCGAGAAGTGTATGCCAAGACCGAGTTGTTTGGCGGTCCGTCCTCTCTGCCCACCCCCGCGGAGAAACGGCTTGATGGTTAGTAAGTTAATTCTGACAAAAATCATTTAGACTAATATTCGCATATTTACTTTTTCTGAATACATCCCATTGTGCTGATTGTTATTTGTCATTTAAGATTATTAATGGCCACGTTGTATTCAAAAAGCAAAGATCAAGCAAAGCCACAAATGGCACGCACAATATTCTCGTAAACGCATACGTATTAGCTTATTGTTTAATAAACAATGTTTTAAGAACAATGACGTTATTTTGGTTAACCACAACAATGCTTGCCTAAGTTACTTCGCGCGTAATATTTGAACATCATTACATAATGGTTTTGTCCTTCTTTGGCTTTCATTGGATCCTTCGTAATCAGCTTAGTGTCAGTGCGGGTTTTATAAAACTCACCTTTGTATTTATACGAACACACAACTGCTGTGTATTATGCAATTATGCTAAAACTAAGATTCTATGTTCTCGTTATCCAGATATTTCGTTTTTTTTTTGCAAATATTCAACTTATTGGTACTTCTACTCGATTTATGTACTACTTTGCAAAAGCGTTGAATACAACGAAACGATCAATAAAACTGAATTCGCAAATATTTTCAACATTTTTGTACTTTTCGAACGTTAAAATTTCCCTCGAATTAACTCCAAATGAAGATGTCATAAAGTCAAACAAATATTTCTACGCACGGTTTTATTAAACACAGTTTATTAAACACATCCATGAATTCACAGACTACTTAAAATACATTTTAGTAAGTATTGGATTGCAATTTTCCAGAAATTAAATATTGCACACTGGGTACCTGTGATATGTTTCCGTGTAATAAATTTGTTATACATTGAGTGTTTACCGGGCGACGTGCGTAGTTTTTATAAGCCTTCTACACGAGCGGACGGCCTAATACTTAAAAAAACCCATGGCGGCGAAATCCTGAACCATTGCTATAATATTATCTGAATATATAATTGTGTAAAAGCCTTTAAGGCGTATATAATAAATAAATAAGTAAGGTAGTGTGTAATCTCGAAGTAAAATCGATTTGTTAGTTGGTCGAGCAGTTCAAAGCGACTTCACATAGCAAAATCCATTTCAATGTATAAATTTGTCTACAGTTTTTTGGTTCCGTTAATTGATATTTTTATTAGTTTAGTTTTCGTATAACTTATATTTTCTTTCTCTTCCTAGGTGGCACAGCCTGAATACATGGGAACCGGGAACTGTATTCCCATGCTGTAGTGGCAGAAAGTTGACCTTCCTCAGCCGGAAGACCTCTCGATCTTATGTCCCTTATACGGTGCCATTTGTTCTGAACAAACGCATTGGCCCGCCTACTGCCGCAGTGCGAACTAAACAAATATACGAAATGAATAGTTAATTGAACCACCGTTAATAGTTAGCCAACCTTCTATTCTTGTTGAAACCACTCCGCATTTAACCGAACTGTACAAACAAAGAAGTGCATCTATGTGTAGCTATCGACTATCGACCAATGAAGGGCTATTTTTTAAACAGAAAATGCTGGTGGGTAGATTGTTCTTAAAAATAACGACAACTTTTAAGAAAGCACTAAACTGAAAATTAACTCCACTCTTTACCAGATGTGTCAAAATGAACTCTTGGCAGTAAAAAAAAATTGGCGCTTTGAGGCGAAAAAAGCACAACAAGTTTCCAGGAGACTTTTTTCAAGTTGTGTGATTATAAAAAAAGCGTCCACTTTTCTTATTTAGCAAGTAGATGGTTTGACACACGTGCCTTTTACTGTGCCTCAGCAACACGCTGTCGGAGCGGTTTGCTCCAATTGTGCCTTTATAAAGCTATGCCTGGATTCACCCACGCTATCAGTATTTCTATACGAAATCCATACCTGCCATATTAAAACACCATTCTCTAATTTATTGATAACTTCTTCGTTTACTGAGAATGTCATCGCATAAGGAAGGGTGCTATGCTATTATCCCGAGGGGCAGAATGGGGCAAGTCTCACGTCTCGTGAGTAGAGAATAGGTTTACCTTAGGAACATAATTGAAAATGTGAAATAACCTGTCTCCGTTGAGCCCACAATCCGACTTTATGTGAGGACATTTCACTTTCGCCGTTGTGATATAATAATTTAACGGATATATTACTTCTGCCCACCTGACAGTTAGTGTTTCGTGCCGCAGGGCTTACATATCTGCCCTGCAATTACTTTATCACTTTAAACCGTGGCTTATTATTTATGCAGGTGTTCACTCGAAACCTTTGGCGTGTATGCTTTAAATTGGACGAAGGTAGTAGAAAACAAACAAATCTGTTATAGTAGAAAACAAAACGTTTTGTTTTGGAAAATCGTGAAATTCTTAAATGCGAGTAATTTCACTCTATGCCAATGGTACTTATCTACTATCTATTTAGTTAGACAGGGTCCCCATAGACAAACTACAAAAAAGTAGTTTATCGGGAATTTTCGCATTGCATTTTTTTCTTTTCTAAAATGTAATTAAAAATAATAAAAAAAATAAATAAATAAACGAACCCACCAATTTATATGCTCATTACTATTTACTGATTATTATTATTATTTTTTTTTCATTATTATTACCCAATTTTTATTATTTATTTACTATTATTTACTTATTAATATTTACTATTTTTTATTCATGTATTATTATTTACTTATGACTATTTACTGATTATTATTAAATTGTAAAGCCGCTCATCTCAACACAGGATTGTCCTAGTGAGATGAGTGACTAATATTTTTGTTTTCATAATTAAATAAATAAATACATAAATTTACTGATATAGGAATCGCAAACAATTGTGATTTTTCTTACTGTTATTTATCTACAAACACAAATTTCACATATTAACTGCGAATTCGATTTAACTAGTATATCAAATTAATATAGTTAATATCAAATTTGTATCCGCCAATACAAATTTAACATGGCGACTGAATTATTATTAACTAACGATAATTATGTAATTGATTTTTATTTCGATTTTAGTCAACGGTTAATTTAATTCAATGCATTTTTATACCTACGTAATGTGGATTCATTCATAGTGGACAATTTAAATAACTCTCATTTTTTGTTTTGCTTTGTATTCCCTAGATGGCATTAGGTCCCACGCGTCGCCCACGAGCTTTTCAAAAATCGAACGGAGACGCAATAATACAACCTTCGATGATAGCTTATTGGTACGGACTTCGTGGATGGGGGGGTGATGGGGGAGATGAGAGGGGGACTATCTTTGTGAATGGTCCATTGAAGCAGGCCTAACCCGTTCCACGCGCTGCACATCAATATGTAATGTAAAGCAGGGCTGGCAAAGACTTTCAAAAGTATGTTGTCACGGAGCTGTAGAAAAGCCAATATTTTTTATTTTTTAAAATTTTGATATTACGGATTTATCGATTATGATTCATGAAAACGCTGAACATTCGTTATTTGTCCAAAGAGGCATAATATATGGCAAAGGCAGAGTTCTGAAGAATTGAATTGAATTGTGGGTTTCGACTTGAAACTTGTATTTGGGTTTTTGAATTGCTTTGTGTAATTTTAATGGTTTAGAACGAGGTGAAAATATAAATATAAACACGTAAAAAAACTGTGTTGTGTATCTTTTCACGACTGACAAAGCTTAGGCAAATTTCGCTCTACCGACACAAAATTGACTGTAGGGTAGCAATTTCATTACACATATTTGTTACTCCGAGAAAGTGATACGAGAATCTCACGGAAAGTATCGATGAGTTTTTGATATAATACTGTTATCCGTTTTCTTTTCTCAATATAATATCCGGAACTTTGCGAACGTGACCTCTCAGAAGGATTTCTGAAATTTATACGTATTTTTATGTGTTTCCAATAATCAATAAAAGGAGATGAACAACAGACGGTAATCATTCTATCTCTAGATTGTGCTGTTGATCTATGTACGCTGAAAGTCTCGGGTTCTATTCCCGGGATATTATTATGAAAAAAGTTTTAGATTTGGGTATTTCGGTAATTAGTAGGTACCTACCGATGTAAAAGAAGTTAGGTGCATCTATTAACCGCTTAAGGACCACGTCCGAGTATACTCGGGCGTCTATTATGTGCAAAAATACGCACACCCGAGTTAACTCGGGCAAACTTTACATGTAGAAAATATCAGTCCCGAACATACTCCGGCGAAAATAAATACGATTTATGGTATGTGGAAGAGAGACAAAAGACAGATTCACCATAATATCAACTTTCAGTTCCATTTGGGCCCAAAATGGCTTTTATACAGGATATATATGTGTAGAGAGGAAGGTACTCTCAGTATCGCCCTGGTGAAAGACCAACATTCAGAATTGAGACGTTGCTTGAAATGGCTTTTAGCCGATCTAAATAGCCAGGTATTTCCCAACCTTCCTCTTCCCCTTCTCCTTCCCCTCCCCAATTCCCCCAGCCTCACAACATTCCCCAATTGGGAATGCCATAGTCTCACTGGCTCCAGACGGTTGGGAGCAGTTGGGACTCTTGTGCGGTATTCATATATAAAAAAAGTTAATAAATTTCATTCATTAAAAAGGTGTTTTTCCTTTTTTTAATGATTACTGAAGGTGTTAACGAATAGTGAATGGAGGCTGTTAAGGTATATGGCTGATAAAAAGTAGCGGGGAGAGAAATTAAGGTATATACCTACCTACCTACCAAATAAATAACTACGTGAGAATAGGTCAAATTTCAAATTTTGTAAGTATGTAGGTAGCAGTGGCGTGCATTGCCCTATGACAAATCTAGGATATGCGTAGTTTTTCAAGTTCGTGTAAGAATTGTAGTTTGAATATTTGAAAGTGGCCATTATATTTATTATCTTCCGAAGATTTTTATTGCCAACTGAATAAATGAGCATACAAGTTACCTATTTGTAAATAATATGATTTTTATGTGATATTCTTTTTATGGTACATTTTTCTTAGGGTAGACACAAGTTTTAAGCCTTTATGGACTGCACCCCACTGCTAACCAGAATGATGCTGTGAAACAAATCTGGTAATACTTTTACGTAAAATCCTCAACGGAAACAATTAATATTACTATAATCATGGTGGCATTCTGCTAATGTGTGGAGCATCATTAGGTGCAATTTGTTCGCGAGTTTGACTACTTACTGATTTTGCACTGCATCATCAGTGGTACAAAAAAGTTTAATGACGGCATTTTTGCACTGAAATGGCACTGTTTTTATCGTTATCCCAATCTGAGGTCGTGGGAACTCATTTATTCATAATTCACTTCATCAAAATGCACCTTTGCCAGCTTTGTTTGATGCAACAAAATATATAAAATAATCAATTAAATTACATTGTGGTGTCATTATTAATAAAATTAATGAGAAATGCTTTGTGTATGTTTAATATATAAATATCAACATGTTTCGTTCTACATCTGCATTTTTTAAGCCGGAACTGCAACGTTTTGCAGTTTATCAATTCCACGTCAGAAGAAATCCGGTGGTTTCGATGTGAAGATTTCGCCAGGCCAACTTTTAAAAGTAACGTCGTCATAGAAGATTTCTTGAAGATTGTTGAAGAAAGAACAGAAAATGTAAAAATCTGATGGAGCAAGATCAAGAGAATGAAGAAAATATGTGTAATAACAAACTATCTTTTTTTAATTATTGAAGAAGATAATATTAACAAATATCAAATGGAACATAACAAGCAGAAAAAGACATAGAAAATAAAAAGGTATTAGTCGCATCTGGCAATTAAACCCAGGACCACTGTTTTACCGGGACAACCTTCTAACCACTGAACTAATGAGACCTGTTTATTTTACGTCATCTTTATCGATATCATGCTTCAAACCTAAGACTTAACCATATTATCCTCAATTTATTCCCATAATGTTTATTGGCTGCTATATTTTTTAAAGTTTTTTTTTTAAATATTTCAATGAGGTTCATAAGCTTCAATAATTATTCCAATAAATTGACTTAACGATGGCATTCTTCGCGTAAACAGTACAAATGCTTCTAGTGGCCCCTCCTCTGTTAAACAAACAAAAGGATTTGTCGAAAATATTTATTTTTTACTTGATCATTTTCTTCAGGTAACAATTACCACAAACTTTTCAACGTGTTCGATAACGCTATTCTAAGCTATGACATTGAATGAACTTATTTTTGAAATTCACGTGTTTCCGTGTGACTTTTTGAACTTGTGCGTCGACCCATTATAATAATGTTAGTGGGAACCCTTCGGCGTTATTTACAAAAGCTTTTTTCTCGCTAAGGCGTTCCACGCTGCACACAATTGAATGGGCTTACAGTTAGGTATACGTAACTGCACCACGGACACAAATGCACCACTACCGGTGCGCACCTGCACCAGACAAAAAGATGAAACGCGTGCTCCTCTTTCCCTGTTATCTTTTCCCCCGTTCCCTCATTCCCACCTTCTGCGTGCATTTTTTCTGGTCTTAATAGCGAGACAGACGCGGGCGGTTAGCTATTTTTACGGATTCCTTTTGATGGGGGACAACGCGGAAACTAAGTGCTAGTTGAATGATGCGCTGTAACATATTAATGAGACGTCAGAAGCGACTGAGAACGGATGAAAAACTACTGTGATTATTTATCTTACAATTAATGTTCAGATCTTCATAGATACAGCAGAAGTTCATCTTGGATTTGAATAGTCACGGTTAATAAAGGAGATGGTTTCCTAGGATTTTGTCACTGCGGTCTTCTAATAATAAACTAACAACTAATATTCAACTCCCCCCAACCGGAATCTAAACAGAAACAGAATTATGATTAAGTGAAATATTAACGTTTCTGATATTACGTAGGTCGTACGGCACGAATATAATGGGCAAGACTTGCAATTAATAATGTACGATCCCTGTGGGCCCCTGGGCAATCTATGTGGAGGATTTTTTTTTCAGGAGAAGATGAAGTGAAGCTGGGTTATGAAGATTAGCATGTTGGAGGAGGGGAACGTTGAAAGGTCGCTCTAGAGCTTAGCTATTGAGTACGAGAATGAGTCGTAAAAATGACCAATAACCTCGCAGTAAATATCTATCGTATACGGGTGCTGACTGCTGAGTACGCGTTTGCCGTGTCTCCCTACGGTGCAGTTGAAACAATGCCGCTTGTTCCTCAAAGCATCTGTCATCAAACTACCGATAAAAGAGGTACAGCATTCCCACCTGTCATCTGTATTCAGTACAGATGTAATTGCAATCTGCCCATTGAGATAGAGAAGCTAACAGCAAACATTAATTTTTGAGATATTTGTATCTTATAGACTTCGAGTACCATCTATTCTTGGTTATTTCCCTTAGCTCTCCGGTTTGCAGGATATTAATAGAAATTGACTTTGCTGATGCACATAACCTTCTAAACGGCCATGTCTGTGTTCGGGATATAATATAATAATAATAATGAAAATATCTTTTATAATCTCTTCAAACGATTGGTATTCACTTTGTGGTATCACTATTAATAAATGAATTTAAAAATATACTTGTTATTCACCACTTTATGAATATACATTGATATCTACATGTTTCGAAAGCGATGCTTTTATCGTCAGGAATATATGAACACTAAAAAATAATTTCAAGTATAGACAAATGATAAAAATAAGAACACAATAATGTAAGCATAGACAAATTATAAACATAAACAAAAATTGATT
Source organism: Halesus radiatus (assembly GCA_022606495.2). Classification (NCBI taxonomy): domain Eukaryota; kingdom Metazoa; phylum Arthropoda; class Insecta; order Trichoptera; family Limnephilidae; genus Halesus; species Halesus radiatus. Next base: position 19,368 of record JAHDVE020007203.1, on the reverse strand, counting down.
TAATTAGGTAAGTAATTCATTTATATCAGCAATTAAAAAAGAAATTATTTTTATTATTAACATTAACATGAAAATAAATTTAAGAGATAGCTATTTAAAAAAAATATATATTTATTAAATTTAATTCACTTAGTGCATCGGTAAATGCACTTACCTTTAATCCAATTTTTTACTTTGTTTTCGATTTTTTTTTATGAATCCGATTTTTCGACCCAACTGGAAGAATGTTGAAAACTATCTAAAATTTCGTTGCCCAAAAGTGGTATGAGTTACAGGAATTTGGAGTAAATCTTTATTAGTATTTCTAGTAATACGAGTGTTTAGTCTTTTTTCATGGTATTCACGTTTGTTTGTATAAAGATGAGTGAGGACTCTTTTCGCGTAAATCTGCCGAACGTCAAATACTCTCATTATTTTAAAGATTGAGTTAGAGTAATATACTAAGTTTAATGTTTCTGATAAGTTCACAATGGCGCGCAGGCGCAGGACTTGTTTTTCCGACATCCAGAACTAACCTACCATTGATAAAGCCGACCGGGAAAATGATTCTACTGTTAAATACCTTGTCCCTGACAAAGATATTTTTCAATTGAATGTTATTAAGATTTATATAATGTATGTTTATTGTAGGTTAAAATTACTGTATTCTACATATAAAATAAAATAAAATAAATAGATAACAGATAGATAGATGACTTGCCTATTTTTGTACTTGGATGTATCTCGTGGTACTTATCTATTTTAAACCCTTATCTTTTCTTTCAAATGCTTTGATATTATTTGGTAAGTAGCTTTATAAGTTAATTGTGGCCATCGTTTAACACTCTTTAATTATATCACTTGCGCCTAGAAAGATAAAAATGATGTATGAGTGGGTGTCTAACAGATAGACGAGGACAAAAAGCCATTTAGATTTAAGATAACCCTATCTTGTATCATTATTTTTGGAGGAAGAAACACTTATCTCATAGTTTCTCAGTTATTCATATCTCTGGAATTTGAAGCAATTGAAGTACACCGACTATATTACATACTTACAGTGATAGTTTTGTCCAATTTCATAAATTTTATGTTTTTTTGTTTTTGTTTTAATTATTGGGTTCTTCGAATTGTTATAATGTCGAATCGTAACCTCACGTCAAACATCAGGGTAACTAAAATACAGCTCGATACAGGAAAGATGCAGGCGGCCAATCGAGGAAGTAGAATTCTTTAGACTTTTATAAAAAGTCGGATTTTAATCCGAGACACTGTTTAAGTTTGCAATTGAGTTCGGGTAGAACTTTGTTAACATCATAAAAATAGCTGCCAATAATATGAGATTAAAAACGGAAGATAATATTCACACATTTTGAATTTGAGATATGATATCGATGAAGATGACACAAATTGAACTGGTCTCATTAGCTAAGTCAGGTGAGCGTTGCCCCGGATAGGCAGAGGACATGGGTTCGAGTCCCAGATGCGACTGAAATCTTTTTAGTTTCTGTCCTTTTGTCCGGTTTCACCTTTCATTTAGGTTATGTTAATATTATTTTCTTCAATGATAAAGAAAATGTGATAATTTGTTTTTATATCCCCAAAATCTACACCAGCGATTACAAAGTTAAACATGTCCAGCTGTAGGTACCCACCTATTCAAGCAATGGAGTAGTAATAATGAAAATCATTTAAATAAATCGATTAGATGAGTGATTGTTCGATATCTTCGAAAAAAAACTCCTGCCTAACCTAAAATTTCAATGAATTTTATCGCTTATAGCTTCTCTTAATAAATTGAATACCTCGATTCCTTACCAATACAACCAAAAAATGAACTCTAGATATTTCTCAAGTAGGTACTGCGTACAATTATGTGAGGAAATATAAATTAATGGCTTCATCACAAGTCACAAAGCTTCAACATTTAAGTTTCTTTGTCTTGCATTGACAGGAAGCCAGTCCATTGTGCCCTCAACAGTGCACGAAGCAATTCGGGGATCAATCAATAACATTGCACCGAATTTTACTCTGTACGATACGTCTTTATTGCTTGCTAGCTGGACAGGGGTCGGCAAACATCGGAGATAAAATAGCGGAATAATTTAAATATTTCAAAGATACCTATCCAAGTTATCGATGACAAATGGTTAGTCAAGTGAAAGAAATTTGTTGTTTTTCCAAAGAATTTTTTTATTTTTATTAATTTCTAAATAAATTTGACAATTTCAAAAGTAAGGTAAGGTATAAATATTAGAAATACACATTACATTGTAGAATTTTTTTCATAGTCCTCACTAGGAGATCCTGTGCTGAGGCGAACTAGGTATTGGATAAGGGGGTTTTCAGCGACTTCTATAGTTGAACTTAAAGGTCTGGGGTGCAGTACGCAGTACGGCGGGCGTTGGGGGAACTTACCCTCAACTAAGTGGAATTAATTTTTCACCTCTTGTCTCATCTAAATATAATGTATCAGTCTAGCAAATGTACCCCATTCAATATCGAAAGCAGGCAATTTCAATTCGCTGGTTTCACATGCAGAAGGTTTGTTGTAAAAACTAGAATACGATTATTATTTCGCTGAAACGGTCCTGATATCGATATACCCGAATCATGGTTTTTTAATAATTTTAAAATATTTTTGTATGATGTAGGTACTCAATTTCTGTAATTTTATAAACCTATCTATTACAATGTTTTAGTGTATATATGTACATACTCGTATGCGCAAAAGCGCGTATTTATATAAAACCATTTATATATTCATTTTATATATATATATATATATATGGATATTTTTTTTGCTGGTAGATATAATGCGAGCAAGATTGCAAGAAAGTCCTGCAAGTCGGGTAAACAACTTTTTCAGCTTGAATTATAATTGGCGTTGGTAAAAAAATATTTGATTCTTGATAACACCCAGTAGAATTATTTGAAACTTTTTGGTGTATTTTTTTTTCAATACTGACTTGTCGCTATGTTAATTTGAAACCACATTAAGTCTTTCACTTAAAATGACAAATCATACACTGCTTACAAAAAAAAATATTTATTCATTTAAAAAAAAAATTAAACAACAAAAACGTAGATTCAAAACATACATTCCGTGAAATAATTCAAATCGAGGTAGAGCAAAATGTTTCCTTTCAAAATATAAACATGTCTACCGCCTGAACGAGTAGCTAGAATCCAACAAACAATAGCGTACAACGCCAGTAATATAAGCAATTGGAAAATGAGAACCGCCAATTTTTATTCGCTCTAAATATGGAGGTAAACGATCCGAAAGGGTTAAGATTTATTTAATTTTTGATATTTTTATTAATTAAACCTTTTGTTATATATTTCAGATTTTATACCAGTCTTCCATTATAAGCATTTGCTTGTGGATGGAAGATGAGTGTACATATTAATTGTCAAGTAATATAATATAGGTTCTATATGGTGCATGTGTTGATTAAGGATAATTCCTTTTGGGGAGCACATTTTCAACGAGCCACACGCATACATTCAAATAGCCACATGCAGCTCGCCAGCCGCAGTTTACCTACCCCTGAAAAGGTCTGCCCTGTACTTTCCTTCTTTACAGCTTGCACGTGGTCGGGTCACGTGGTGGTCGTGGGAGAGTTAGGGAACTGTCGATCCGCACAACGTCCGTAGATTAATATCAGTGCCGTGCATTGCTCTATGATCAAAGGTAGGCTGAATGTTGTTTTTCAAATTCAGGAATGAATTGTGCATTGAATATTTTAAAATGGCTATTTTATTTTCATCTTCCGCCGATTGTTGTGGCCAACTGAATAAATGAGCGTACAAATTCCTTACCAAAATAATTTGAAAAATACATTTTTTGAGAAATTTTCACCTTTTTTGTTTACCATATTTTTTTCTTATCGTCCATTTTTCTTAGGGTAAGCATACCTTTTCAGGCTTTGTGAACTGCACGTCACTGATTAACAGTATTAATAATAATCAACGCGTGATGATGTTTTAGCCATGTCTATGCGTACCTACATATCGAAAAAGCAATGCGAATCAATCGATTTTTTACTCCATCTTAACCTTTGACTTGACCCACTTTTTTCCATGTGAACCTTTTGGTACAAAATTAATCAATTCTGAGGATCGTAATGAGATGTACTTGCAGCAGGTCGACAAGTTTGTATATTTGGGAAGTATGTTTACGTGAGATGGAAAGACTGACTGGGATATTGAAAGAAGGGTGAATGCAGGAATTAGCAACCAACCGCCAACCGCGTTCATTCCTCCATTAATGGAGGAATGAACGCGGTTGGCGCTAAAAAAAATTTGTTCAAAGAAGCGAAGCTAGTCGACAATGAAGTGCTGATACCAACCCTGGTGTATGGCAGTGAGGCATGGAACTGGCAGAGGAAGGATGAAAATAGACTGAATATTGTAGAAATGAGATCTCTGGGGCGAATATGCGGTAAACAATGTATGATCGTGTGAAAAATGTTGAGATTTATAAGAATGTAAGGTTATGTTAAGAATAAGATTAAGAAAGGGACGCTTAGATGGTATGGACATGTTGAGTGAATAAAGAAAGAAAGGAGTGTAAGGAGGCCCCGAGGGAAATAATTTCCCTCAAGGCCTATATTAACTTTTTTTAGAGGATAGGAAGGAGTGAACCTGGGTCTTGAAAAGACCTATGTTATAGGAGGGAGGAAACACGGAGGCCGGCAAATCAATCTACAGCCGGGGTGTTGAATACAAGAACGAGTCGTAGAAGCGACCCGTTCTCATGTGATAAATGTCGACCATGTACAAATATTTGGCGCATGTTTGGCGTGATTCCCGACTATGCACCGGTGCCGAAGGGATTAATAGCGCTAGTTTCTCAGAGCATTTTCCATTAAAATACCGGTACAGCAAGGACAGCATACCCACCTGACGTATGTGTATTATTAGAAATATTGTAAATATTGGAATGCGTTTGCTAAGATAGGCGAATCTATCAAACGGACCGTCCGTTTCTGCTGAGAGTCAAGGTTTTTTTTTCCAGAGGTGGCTGCTAAATTCTACAGTGGGGCGCACTAGCGATTTGTACAGGGTCAGCAGTTGTGTACTATCAAAGTATCTGCGAGCTCTGCACAGTACGCCCAGCTTCTGAGAGGCTAGCTTTACTCTGACTTCGATGGAGCCCCCATATCTGAGTTGGTCACTTAGGCTGCTCTCTGACGGTCCGGTGAGGAATGAACATTTCACTCGCTACTGGAGACATTGCGCAGAAAAGTCCCACAATGGACTGCGTTGCAAACCGTTACCTTACTTTAGCAAACTTAACTTTTCTGTGCAGTGTCTGCAGTAACGAGTGAAATGTTCATTCCTCACCCGACCGTCAGAAAGCAGTCTTAGGGTTACAACAAACACATCGATGGAAAGCTTGTTGGGAAGAGTGCCTGAGTGAGAACCCGACATTTTGGATCACTATTCTACGAAAGCATAAAGCTGATAGCTCTATTATAACATTTTAAATATTTTTTCATAAACGACGCCTTTGAAAGTCAGAAAGTCAAAAACCAACGGAGGTCTTAGCGACAAGTCCATACCTACATAATATGTAAGATAATATTATTATCTTGTTAACTAAGAATTCATAGGTTTATAAAATATGGTCCAAACTGCACGCAAATTATTTGGTGTACACGTATGAAAGTATCCGAAAAGAAAGCAAGTTTAGTATAGAGTAAATAATTCGGTTGCATGATAATTCAACACACGTATGAATCGGCACACTTTTTAAAAGTGATATAGAGTCACAAAGTAAAAAAAGAAACTAGAATTAAAAACATAATTACATTAGGTTAGATCAGATTTTCGGGGAAGTTTTTTTCTTGCTTTTAAAGACTTTATATCATATTAAATAAAACAAACACTTTGTTATAAACCACAAATATTTTTTATTTTTCGCCAACCGGTTTCTACCGTACTTTTAGTTTTAAAAAGCGTGCCGATTCATACGTGTGTTGAATTATCATGCAAACGAATTATTTACTCTATAGTAAACTTACTTTTTTATGGGATACTGTTAGGGCCAGTTTTATAAACGAACCATCAAATTTCTGTTACGTAACGAACCGTTTCCTTCCGTTTTTTATCTTAAATAATTGCTATTCGCTCGTCATCACTATCACTGCTCGATAAGGAATCCATTTCGCAGATGCGAATTATATATTGTCTTTTTAATTAAAATATTGCTCGGTTTCAAATAAGCGATCGTCGGGCAACAACTGACAGCTGTCAAATGACTGTTAATCTGACGAACGTTTATAAAACGGCGAAACCGGGTGACCGTTCAACGGTTGGTTATAAAACCGGCCCTTGATCAAGTCAAGATTTAATGGAATGGTCTTTCATTGCATAAAGTTCAAAGTGACGCTTTGTTAATATTTAATGGACTCAATTATAAATGAGACTCCATGAGATATATTGAGTCATCCCGCACTGAGATGAAGAGATTCTTCTTTATAAAGCATCGTCCCTATGCCATAAATTCACAGCAGTGCGTAGTTTTATGTCTCGCATGTATCGTGCATTAGACAAGAGGCAAGTACCGTTATAAATAAACATCCATGAATTGAAGCCAACGTCTTGTTATCAAACAAATTGGGTAACGAACTCTTTATGGGTTTACGTATACAAATATTTACTATAGCTGAGATTTAAGAGCCGTATTGAAAAGTTTGATAATTGAGCGGTTATATTTTTATTTTATTTAGGTATATTTTTGGGTTATCGATCTTTTGATAAACCTTGACTATAAAGTAGTAAAAAATTCCAACGATGTTCTTTGACATTATGAAAATTGCAACTCCGACAGCTTTCAGCTCGTAGTCATTTCCATGATGAGTTGTAGAGCTTTAAAATATCCATTCGGCTGCAAAGAAATAGGACGAGTGCTATTTTGTATTTTAATCGTTTTTTCAATTATTGTTCAATAAGAAAAAAATAGTGTTCAACGAAGCCAAGTCGAATAGTAACTACTAGTAGATCATTCTTAAGGACCTTAAAATTTCGCGTTATTTTGGGAAAAGTGGTGTTATTTTTCATGTAAAACGGTGGTATTTTGCAACAAAAGGTGACAGTCTAAAACAAAAAAGTTTCTTTTCAAATGTTTGTTGTTGTTGTTTTAATTATTTTTTATCATTTTTGATATTGTATCTATTTTTTTTATTCTAAAAAAAATTACAGTACGTTGCATTTTCAACATGAAATTAGGAGCGTTCCTTTCTATGGCTATTCAAGCTTGTCAAAACCACATAGAATGAAATATTTGGAATGTTGTCTTATTTTAAAATAATAGAATATCTCGTGAAAAATCGCTTTAAAATAACGAAATTCGCGTTATCGCAAACGCGAAATTTTCAGGTCTCTAGTAATTATTCATAAATTGTAGTACCCGCATCTTTCTCATTTTGCTTACAGGTAATGCCACTTTACCAATGAGATAATTTATATATGACACCGGCTTATCTCCGCTGTACGATTACCTGTGCATATAAAAATGCGCTCTTCTCGTCCTCCTGTGGTGAGAAGCAGGAAAAGGTACCGAAGTATAAATATCCTCATGGATTCTATAGTTTAGTGGTCCACTCACTGATTTTTTCGTCTCGAGGTTGCGGGTTCAATTTCCACCGCAGAGAAGTACTGGAATTTACAATGACGTGGATTATGTCAATTTATAATATGGGTATTACTGTGATATCTACTAATTGTATATGATTAATACATAATACAGTAATAACGTGTATTGATCCCTTATTTACCGATGCGCCGGGGACAATCTCGGCAGACAAGAGCAGAATACTTGTTCACATCATGAGAATGAGTCGTTCCTCCGACCATATTTTGTAAGATTCTCTGCATGCGGAAAGAAATGGCGTCAATCGTTTTTTGTCAATCTCTTCCTCGCACTCCCCTTCCTAACCCTCCTCACAACGTCACCCATCTTGCTAGCGATATAGTTCCTTTTGATTTATAAATAAAAAATCATTCATACATTTTCACAAAGTCTGTTTTCAGTATCAGAAAACCATGCAGTCCCACAATGTATAAATAGAATGTAAAAGGATCACTGTAGGAATACCACTGAATGGAGTTATTTAATCTTTTTTTAAGTTTATTTATAGCAAGTGAAATAACACAAAACTTCGCTATATAAATGCTTTGTTATTATTATTATATTTCCTTAATCCCTCCCTATACAAGATACAAGAATAAATTAATCCTTGATAAGAGGGAGATGGATTATTAATTTATTTGACACAATGATAATATTATAACGCAATATGGAAAACGGAATGTATTTAAAAAGAAAAATATTGATTATATGTTTTAAAAACTTGTTTGCGTATTAAAAATACGAAAATAATTTTTAAAAAGTATATACGAGTACATAATTGCAATCTCTTCCCGGTACGTTTTTTTAATAAAATTAACCTAAGTTCACGTTAAAAACAATAAATAAATAAAATAAAGTGTTTATGAAAAAATTTAACTACGCACAATTCTTTTTTTTTAATCTTCAACATTAAACATTTAAAAATATTTTGTAAAACATACCTAGGGCAGTCAGAAAAGTGTCATATTTCTGATTTGATTTTGATAAATGCTAAGCCTATGTAAATTTTAAAAAAATATCTAAAAACGTTGTGTTTTTCGTATTTCGTGACAATATTACCATTATTCCGAATTAATAAATGACGTCATTCTCCCCCTTAGCATGTACATTCTAAGCTTTCTCCAAGCTTCCTTCTTGTTTTCACAATAATAATAATAGTATTTACCCTTCATTACATTATATGAGATCTTACCAATTGGTTAATTTCGAGGATAACGACTCACGTTGAACTTTATTCACGTATCTCTCTTTATCAAAAGAACCTACGCAATTCAATAACTGAATACCCAGCTGGTGGAGTAATATTTATGACGCCACAATCTCACTCAACAATCATCTTGCTCTCGGTCATGGCCCAGCGTTCTGTCGCTGCTCTATCGGCGAATGATTTACACCCTCACCCACTTTAATCCAGCCCAGTCCAGCAAGCCTGACCCGACCAAGGTACATAGTAAGACGCCATTGATGGAACTGATGACAGAATGACATTATAATACTTACTATTTCTTAGGGTAACTTGACAAAATGAGGGTAGGGAGTTTCCAAAATGGAGAACGTTTATGCACTATTTAAAAAAAAGTTTAAATAACCTTTATAATTTCTTCAAACGATTGATATTCACTTTTTGGCGTCATTATTAATTAAAAAAAATTACTTTGTTTACACCACTTCATAAATATACATAAACATCTATATGTTTAGACAGCAATGCTGTCATCATCAGGAATATATAGAATATATATGATGACAGCATTGCTGTCGAAACATGTAGATGTTTATGTATATTTATAAAGTGTTGTAAACAAAGTATATTTTTAAATTAATTAATTAATAATATGCATTTTATTTATTAAATTAAGCTTTGTTTTGAACCACTGATTTATTTTTCATTTATCACTAACCGGTTTCGCTTATCCCAAGCTTCGTCAGTGTGAAATTTCTGAAAAAAATAGCATAAATACATAGAGTGAGCATGTATATACGAGTGTAGGTGAGAAATACAAAATATAATAAGAGGGAGATGAAAAATAAAATGAAACAATGGAACAGTGAGACATACATATTAATATTGACTTCTCCGAAAACATGACATTATTTAGTTTAAAAAACGGTTTTATTATTTTAAAAAAAATCGACAAGGTAATTATTATAGTTACTGTTAAATTTTTAAAAACTTTAAATTAAAGCGGGGTTCTATAAATCAAATTTAAACACAATAAACAACTTAGATCGAAATTCACAAAATCTTTATTGTACAATATTATTTTTTAAAAGTATAAAACACGAGGTTAGCTCGTATCCTATTTCTTAAAGTTGCCATATGAAAATTAGTGAAAAATACATAGAAACAATAAATATTAGGAAAAATAAATATTCATAAGGTTTTGTCGTCAGGGTTTCCAAGAATTAACTTTTTTTTGCCAAATGCTCTTTCGGTCTCTTCTGTATTTTTATATACAATTTTGTTATCATATTTTTATGTCGATGGTTTTATAAATGTTTAAAGATGACGTGAAATTTTGATAACTTTGTATGACGTCTGTTGGATTTGAATTATTTTAAATTCTGATTTCGATGAAAAAACTCCTGGTATCCAATTTTTTGACATTTACACAATATTATTTAATACAGGGAAGCAATATTACTGTAATTTAAGAGTCTTTTTATTTATGTCACATTTAAAATTATCATTTTTTACCCGTGTATTACTTTCCTTAATTTAAATTTAATTTGACACATTCTTGAATGAACGAGAATTTCTTAACAAAATACAACATATAATACAGTCTTTATTTTTCCATATGTGCAGCATAATCAACCTCAAAATCAGCCTACTAGGGGTCCGCGGTGAGCCCAAATCGACATTGGCTCATAAAAAATAATTTGATGAAACATTTACACCTCCCTCACGTATTTCGTTGCCTTTTATATACCTTAAATAAGAGGAAGAAAGCCCGGGCCGCGCCGGGTGCCTGGGGCAAGTTTATACTATATTAGATTCTAAATTTTATGAAGTTGTACGCAAGCCGCGTATTTTAATATTTGATGCCCCCTGAGCTTTGATGGTAGAACTGTAAAGAGTGCAGCACAACGTTAAAATGTAATATGTGCGAGTATATAATTTTTTTACTATAACAACCATTATCAACATTTTACCCAATTCTGAGTTAGAATAAAAACTTCTAAGTACTCTGGCATATTTTAAACATGTAATATAATATTGGTCTAATGTGACCCTATCGATAGATAACTTTTCTTTATAATGCAGATTTATTTTAGTGATATGTCGTGTTTGTTATTTTCCAATTACCACAACCTGACACTTTTAAAGACGAATTGATGCATTTTACAATATTATGTTTGAATTTTGACCAATGAATGGAATGATCACACAATGTTCTTATCAAGAGTTCTACCCTAACTTAACCCAGTGGTATTTATTATTACAGTCGGACCTCGACTTTCACACATTCGACTTTCGCACAATTCGCTATTTCGCACATTTTTTAAAAATCTTTTTTTTTTAATTTTTTTGGCGATAATGCAAAAATGTCTTGTTTCCTTTCAATTGTTTCCCTGTCGCACTATGAAATGCATATGAACCGGGTTCGTACTGTGAAAAGTGTTACGTTCTGTTCGCACATACGCATTAACATACAGCGCGAGCGAGTCCGACCGCATGCGTTTGTATGTACTAATTTGTACACACTCCCGTCTGATCTCGACAGGTTTAGTCTTGCGACAGCGCACGTACTGTTCGCATTGTTTTACGAGCTTTGTTTTAAATATTTCGTACCCGTTTTAACATGCGTGAGAAACGAAGAAACTGCGAAGTAATATGGCTAAAAAAAATCAAGAACCCATAAACTTCATACAATCGAAACGAGGATGGATATAATAAAACGTTCTGAAAATGGAGAGTCTTATACTTCAATTGGCCGTTCGTATGATATAAACAGGTCTACGAAATGTTCGATATTAAAGAACAAAAGATAAAATTAAAAAATCTAGATAATAAATACATCGTCTAATCATTTCTGAAAAGCGACAGTTAATTTATGAAAGTATTTCATAGATTTTCGGAAATTTTAAAATTACAGCAAGGGTTTTCAGAAACTGCACCACATTCTCAATATTTGTTCCACCATCTACCCCAAGCTACCGCTGCTACCGAGGCAATATCATTTAAGGTGCAACTTTATTATCCGCTTATTCCGCAGTTACGCATACGCGAATTTTTCTCTTTCAAACTGCCTCGTAAAAGTGAGAAGGCTTTTTTTATCCCTGAAAGTGCCTATTCATTCGTTTATGGACGGGCGTGGAAACCGGGTTAATAAGCAGTTACCGCTGCATAAATAATGGGAAATCTTCATTTTTAATCATTCACTTTTAATTACTCGGTGGGTGGTCGCTGGAACTCGCTTTAATTTATTGCTTGGTTTGTAATTGATTAGAAAGTTATGAGTTTACACCTCGGATGTTAAAATTATCAGATATTTAGGTCGGTTTAGAAAATGCTGGCCTGACCTGGAATAGTATATTCTGAAAGGTGCATGATGTTTTTTTTCTATAACATCCGGCTTATCTTACGGAAAAACTGCAAGTAAGTAGGTAGGTATACGGTTTTCAAAGGGAGTGAGGGTGACAGTCCATAATGGTATTCTGTTACCAAGAAAGATATATGACAGTGAGGCACGGAACTGGGAGAGAAATTACGAAAGTAGAGTAAATGCTGTAAAAATGAGATTCTAAAAGAATGCCAAGATTAGAGGAGGTACACATAGATGGTTAGTATATTTAAATATGTATATACATTGATTAACCATCTATATATACATATAGACATCAGTGGCGTGCAGTCCATAAATACTGATATTCTGTGCCCACCCAAGAAAAAAACGAACCATAATAATATAGTTAAAAAGAAAACTTTTTATTAAACAATAAAAACTTGTTGCTTTTTTATTTTCTCTGTATCATGCACTTATACATTTTTTAATTTATTAGGATAACCAACATTTTACAATAATTATCAAGTATGGTAATATATATAAAAACTGAAGTAATGATAGGTTTTAACTCAAGTGCTAAATTATTCAAATGAAAAAAGTTACAAGTTTAGCACTTGGGTATGGGATGGGGAGGGGAAGGGAAAGGATCTAGTCTATGTAGAGTAATATGTGTTGTTTGAATGTTATTTATTGATTTTAGGTTTGAAGTTGCGAGAGGCTGAGTTAAATATGTCGAACTCATAATATGTACTTACATACCTATTATGTATCATGTTCATTTTTTTGTTACCTTATAACCTTTTTCTATTTGTAGTGTGCACAAAATCACGTAAAATATTAAAAGTTTGTGAAAGCCCGTGTTAATAACTTTTTTTTTAAATGTAGCAATGCACGCCACTGGTACGCATACATGAATAATATATGTGCATGCATAGTAGATGGAGAAAACGGTGTCAATAATAAATACATGTAAAATGGAAGAAGACCACAAAGAGACCCCAGGAAGACATGGAACGATAAAGTGAATCACGTACATGAGTCGAGTAATGTCAAGAGTTGGATTGATAGACGATGAATTAAATGAATTAATGTCAAGAGTTGGATTGATAGACGATGAATTAAATGAATTAATGTCAAGAGTTGGATTGATAGACGATGAATTAAATGAATTAATGTCAAGAGTTGGAAGGATAGACGATGAATTAAATGAATTAATGTCAAGAGTTGGATTGATAGACGATGAATTAAATGAATTAATGTCAAGAGTTGGATTGATAGACGATGAATTAAAAGTAATTAAAGGAGGTTGCAAAACTGGAGTTGTATGGAGTTTGATCCTCTTAATAATAATTTCCCTCAGGGCCTATGTCATCTTTGAGGGTGCTGTTCTGAGGATCTTTATGAGGAAAGGAGGTAGTGAACATGTCCCTGCGGGGAAATGACTAATGGATGTTATTGAACGAGTTAGTTATTGCAAAATGATGTTTCATTCTTAATCAATAAAAAAATATCAATACGCCTTCTCACCTTCTTTGTTTAAATTGTTATTATTTATTATATTTTAAACTGATAACGCTTGCGTACCTATAAGATAATATTTATTATTTTACATCTTAAAAAAAACACTACCTTCATTATTCATCATTGTTCTCTTCACCTTTCAAGTGCTCATTCAAACGTTGTTTATATTAGCCGAATGAAATTTGAACCGTCAATTTATGGCATGTAATAAACAAACCTCATTTGATATTTGATTTATTGTTTACACATTCTGAAACGTACATTAATCATATCGTGATATTACAGCGTACAAAAAATGCATACTAATTCAATATTGTTATTGCATGACTGACTTGCATACTGCCAAAAGCTTAAGATTTTGCTATCAAGAAATCAATAATGCCGTTTTATCGCATAGTTTAAAAGTAATCAGCGAAAACTTTCAGTGACCTTAATGGTTTTTAATTGCCTGTAATTTTCTTTTAAAGACATTGAATTTATTAAGGCTTTGAACTTTACATATTTTGCCTTCGATTGGTATCTATTAAATTACGTAGATTGGTTATTATAGCCAACTGTTGGTAATCTGTGATGATTTATCAGTCCATATTCATCTTACAGTATGAGGAGTACCAAATTATAAGGTCATGCATCTGAGAAATTGGTAGAAAATTGGTAGAGGACGACGCTGCGCCTCATTTTTTCGAATCATGACTAGTTTAAGTGTTTTCCCGCTTAGAAAATAGCAACTACCCAACTACAAGGATGCACTAGCAGCGTACTTAAGCCTCCGCATTCATAAATTCTATGTACATGTTATAAACTTCCCCTGAAAAATTGAAGTTTTTATGAACTTAAAAACAAAAAATATTTTTTTAAGATAATATTTAATATTTTATATCTATTCAGATGTCTAGTTGAAAAAGTAATTAAATGAAATTCAATCGATCGAAAAAAATCGCAAAGTATGCTCCGACAAATATAAATAACACGTGCGGTTCTGTTATTTAACATGTTATAGGTATGAAAGAAATCACAGTGTTTATTTAAATGCTACTTTTAGAGATTTTTGCTCTATTCTAAATATATCTTGTTTTATTAATTATGTTTAAAACGATCGCTTACGCTCTAAGCGTTTTTTATACTAGCGCGCGTCCTCTCTCTTCCGTATTAACATATATCCCTTTCAAATAATGTTTAGTTTCCGCTCGGAGGGATTGCTGGGTCTTAACCGAAAAGATAGAAAACATTCTAATCGAGGCAACTAAATTTCTACTTAACGGTTACTTACTACTTATCACTTAACGCACTCCACACGCGGACAGTGACTTAAAATTAACTAAACGAATTCATTGCCACTTATCTGTGCCATTGCTACTGGCTGCCTATGATATATATATTTGAGTGAAGATTGCCTCAGTGATAGTCAACCTCGAATATGATATCTTACCGGAGGAACAAGTTACTTAAGGGCGAGAGGGACGTCGGAGAGTTATTATTTATTCATTCAAAATAATGAAAGTATTATTACGTAATACGATAAACATAATGTTTTTAAAGAGAAAAATATTTATTAAATATTTTATAAATTTACATATTCTTAGCATTTATCTGACCGTCCCATTGTAAGTTTTACAAAATATTTAAAATACAAATATGATTTTTAAAGTGGAGAAGGGTATTTTTAATCCTTTATCGTTGCGTTTTTGTAAATAAACATAACCAAAGATTTGTAATCCGCATTACAAAAAAAAAACATTAAAGTTACGTAATGTTCATGAAAAAATTAAACTACACACTTTCTTTTTTTTTTAAATTTATCATATCGGCAAGTTACAGAAAAACCTTCACAGAATTTTTTAAGGATATTCAACATTTTAAATGTTTTTGTAAAACATGCGTAGAACGGTCAGAAATGTGTAATATTTCTGATTTTATTTTAAATGCGAAGCCCATGCAAATTAAAAAAAAAAAACGTAATAAATATTTTTCTCTTTAAAAACACCACGTTTATCGTATTGCACAATAATATTATCATTATTTCGAATTAATAAATAATAACTCTCCGACGTCCCTCTCCCCGTTAAGTTAAACTACTCGCACATTAATTAAATAAAATCACAGAAAGTCAAAACCATTGATTTTTCTGGATAGAATAAAACGATTTTCACTTTTCTTTAATTAAAACTATAAAATTATTTATTTTTCCTGTCTAAATTACAAGTCTTCTTGAATAACTGATAATATTTAAAGTGTTGCTTTGATAATGCTGATAACGTACAATCGATAAATTCTGAATTGTCCTGCCACGATTGAATTATTATTCCAATACAAATAATTCTCTTATAAAAACAAAAACTAATCTAAATTCCCATATAGTTTTAATGATTTAAGTTTGCGCGATAATCAAAATGATGCTACCGCAGAAAATTGTTATAGCTTCATGGAACGGGTCCTGCGGTCCTTAAATTGGCCATCATCATCATGATTAGCATCACACGTTCTGGTTTGGGCCGGATGCGGCAATGTGGGCACGTCCTTTCTTCCGGGACTGTAAGTAACTATGTACACTGTATAACCAAATTTGCGGTACGTGCGCCACTAAATCCATTTACATTCATACATCTGCTGTAGCGAGAGTTCGAGATCACGTGTACGAGGACGTGTATTTAGGATATCTAGGATGGATGGTATGCTGTGTTTTTGGCTTCAGATTTGTCGCACGCGTGTTTTATGAGATTTACTGTCGTCATGCGCGAGGTGGAATCTGTTAGCCGTGAGTGCTAATGATCTATGATGAAACATGCGAAATATATTAATAGATTTTAAATTTGTTCTACTTTTGAAATCGTTGGAAAAAGATTGAAAAATGCTGAATTTTGCTTTTAGTGGTTACATAACGAAATTACACATGCGTTAATTTTACGTGCCAATATTACACTGACAGAATTACGGTCGGACGAAATTACACATGTACGAAATCACACATGGAGAAAAATACACCTACTTAAATTTCACCTACTGGAAATACACACTTCAAAACAATCTTTTTGATGGGTTTAAATTTAAGAATGGTTTAGTGTGTCCAAAATGAAATAAGGATTTTTTAATCCTAATACTACTCTTTGAAATAACTGCAAAGCGATGAATATGATAGTGAAATTAAAAGTTTCTTGGAATTTGGGAAACGATTGGGATCAGTGGTATTTCCCATAAGTTTATTTTATTAATTTTTATACTAAAAAGTATACAATACATTCCCAAGCTTTCAACTCAATGAAGGTATACAAGTGTACAGTCGGACGGCATAGTTTTTTTTATAGATGTTCGTTTTTGTATAAATATTGCGTAAATTTTTTTTTTTAAATTTATATTCTATAAAACGATTTTTTTTAAATATTTTTGTTATTTTATCCAGATATACAACATAGAAAGAGGAATAGTTGTTGTTTGTTTAATAAGAGAACTTTACAAATTTAAATAAAAATTCTTTAAGCGGATGCTAATTCGAAGAATTTGGTTTATTAAGAAACATGATTAATACTATTTTATTTTTATTATTACAAAAAAGAGAATTGCCTAATTTCATAATCTAAATTTGGTTTGTTTTTTTTTTTTTTCAATATGAAATTCATTTACCACACATTTAAACACACAAAATATATACGAAGTGTGTAATTGAAGTGGGTGTAATTCTCTCCATGTGTAATTTCGTTCATGTTTATTTCTGTCCGTGTGTATTTCTGGCAGTGTATTGATATGTGAAATTCACGCCTGTGTAATTTCGTTCAAACACCACTTTTAGTACATGACAAACATTATATATACAAACCGTAGATAGGTACGTACGTGTAGTATTTCCTCACCTGCCCTAAGTTAATCTTATGAAAAACTTTATTTTTCGTGACCTCTTGTAATAAATACCAGAGAAAATACTTTAAGCGTATGTCCCATTCTGAAGATGCCTGTAACATCCTAAAACCTATCCGATTAATAATAATATTAGAGTGTATTTCGTCCACTAATTGGCAGTATCAAAAATACAACTAGGTACCCTCAAAGATAGTGCAATCAATTTAACCGATAACTTAATCTAACCTTCATAAACCTAGCCCAACGTACCCAAACCCTATCCTTAAATTAAAGACCTATCGGTGATTGAGTTGACATCGCGTCCTTCTCCCACCCAGGTGTCGTGAGTTCAATTCCTCGGCCAGCTATGTCCTCCATAACGACACAATGTGATGGCAGTGTTTAGGATTTTTTTCAAATATTTTCATGGTATTCGTAACTCGGGAATATTAGTCATTCTTTTAATTTTTTTTTAAATTGAAGTGAAAAACTAATTAGATGATTTCTTACGATGTCATATAGTACCTTCACAGGAGAATTAATATATGACCCAAATGTGAATGGCATGGCTTGGGTGAAAAAAAAACAATTAATTCATGTCATTTTAAGGCTCAGAACACCGGAAGATTGATAAAGAATACAAGAAGATTAAAAATAATGCTTGTATTAAATGAAGTGTGAATGTGGATGAAACAATGAGCGTACGCCGAAAGAGTGTTTGTGGCGGCCCTTTTTCTCTGCCCATCTTCCCGGAGAAACATTTTGACGGTCATTTAGTACCTCCCCTCCCTCTTCTATCTATTAATTGCTTTGTTTTTGCTTCTGCTTCATTATGTAACGTAATATGCTACGTAATGAAAAACTATTGGCAAATTTATCTAGCGTCAAATCGGCGACTCTGCATTTAAAAATACATTCCCGTAAGCGTTTTATAACGTTATTGGCCAGTTTCCAACTTTTCCATAGTTGTCCGTTGTAATGCTACATTTCCTTTGTTAGGTATGGACATATTATCGTGGAAGTCTCAATAGTGTGCGTATACCGGCATTCCATGTTTGAAGAACATTATATTTAGGTCATAAGGATAACTTTAGTTCAATTTTATGATCTCGTATTACGATGTCAGCCTTGCGTAAACACATCCATCGAGCTAAACTAACTACCCATAGCGTCGTTTCTCTGTAGGGCTAGGCAAAGAGGACGGACCGCCAAAAAACTCGATCTTGATATACACTTCTTGCTTCATTCACATTCATACATTATGTTCTGTTATTCTGACTTCTGACATGGCCCGACTCAAGTATTTGATTCACTTGATCGTGTCATGTCTTCCTCGGGCATCCACGGCTTCTTCTTCCATTCACATTCTTGTCATATGTTTTCCTTACACTCCTTTTTTCTTTTCATTTTCTCTACATTCCCAAACAATCTGAGCGCCTCCTTTCTTAATCTTACTCATTACGCTTACATCAGTCTTGCATTATTTGCGAATATTAACATTTTTCACACGATCGTACATGGTTTTAGCATATACGCCTCAGAGATCTCGCAGCATTCAGTCTACTTTCATCATTCCCCTACCAGTTCCATGCCATACATCAGGGTTGGTATCAGCACCCCATTGGAACTGCTAGCTTCGCTTCTTTAGACAATTTTGTGTTAGCGCCAACCGCGTTCAGTCCTCCGTGGAGTTTCCTGCATTCACCCTTATTTCAATATCCCTATCAATCCCTCCATCTCTCGTAAATATACTTCCCAAATGTAAAAAATCATCGACCTGCTTCAATTATTCATTATTTACAATTACATATATCGCACATTGTTTTCGTACTCTCTGTTTCGAACACCGTGACTTTAGACTTACTTTCATTCATCATTAGATCA